>JAEUCK010008002.1:0-21101 GCA_017311455.1 Otocyon megalotis megalotis | reverse complement strand
ACCCTAACCCTAACCTTTACCGTAACCCTAACCCTAAACCAAATGCTGACCTGTACTGTAACCATAACCCTAACCCTAATCCTAACCTGTACCACAAACCTAACCCTAACCCTAAACCTAAACTGTATGATAACCCTAACCCTAAACCTAAACCTAACCTGTACCCCAACCCTAAGGCTAAACCTAAACCTAACCCTAACCCTAACCATGACACTAACCTGTAAGGTAACCCTAACCCTAAACATCACCCTAACACTAACCCTAAATCTAACCCTAAACCTAACCCGAAGCCTAACCCTAACCTGTACTGTAACTGTAACCCTAACCATACCCATAACACTAGCCCACAACTATACCTCAAACATTACCGTAACCCTAATCCTAACACTAACCCTTACTGTTACCTTACCTGTACCGTAACACTAACCCTAAACCTAAACCTAACCTGTAACGTAACCCCAACCCTAACCCTAAACCTAACCTTAACCCTAACCTGTACCGAAACCCTAACCCTAACCCTAACAATAACCTGTACCGTAAACCTAACCCTAACACTAACCCGAACCTGTACCGTAACCATAACCCTAACCCTAAACCTAACCTTAACCCTAACCTGTACCGAAACCCTAACCCTAACCCTAACCATAACCTGTACCGTAAACCTAACCCTAACACTTACCGGAACCTGTACCGTAACCCTATCCCTAACCCTAAACTTAACCTGTACTTAAACCCTAACCCTAACCCTAATCCTAAACCTAACCTTTATGGTAACCCTAACCCTAACACTAACCCTAACCTGTACGGTAACCCTAAACTTAACCCTAACCCTAACCTGTACCGCAACCCTAACCCTAACCCTAACCCTAACCCTGACACTAATCTGTAGGGTAGCCCTAACCCTAACCCTAACCCTAACCCTCACCCATACCATAACCATAACCCTAAACCTAACCTTACCTGGAACCGTAACCCATACCCTAACCCCAACCCTACAAGTAACCCTAAACCACAACTGTACCGCAACCCTAACCATAACACTAACCGTAACCCTACCCTAATGTAACTATTACCTGTACCGTAACACTAAACCTAATCCTAAACCTAAACTGTACCGTAACCCTAAATCTAAATCTTAACCTAACCTCAACCCTAAAATGTACCAAAACCCTAACCCTAAACCTCACCCTAACCTGTACCGTAACCCGAACCCTAAAACTTACCCTAACCCTAACCCTAACACTAACACTAACCTGTTCCGTAACGCTAACCCTAACACTACCCCTAAATTGTACCGTATCCCAAAACCTAACCCTAAACCTAACCCTACCATGTACCGTAACCCTAACCCAAACTGTTACCTGAACCCTAACCCTAAACCTAGCCTTAACCCAAACTCTAAAACTAATCTGTACCCTAACCCTATCCCTAACCCTAAACTCTATGGCAAAACTAACCCTAACCCTAACACTAACCCAAACCTGTACCGTAACACTAAACCTAACCCTAAATCAAAACCTTACCCTAAACCTAACTTTAACCCTAACCCTAAATCTAAACCTAACCGTAACCCTTACCTGTACCGTAACATTTACCCTAACCCTAAACCTAACCTGTACCATAACCCTAAACATAACCCTAAGTCTAACCCTAATCCTAACCTGTACTGTAACCCTAACACTAAAGCTAACCCTAACCTGTACCGAAACCCTAAACCTAACGCTAACCCTACCCTGTACCGTACCCCTAACCCTAACCTTAAAACTAACTATAAACCTAACACGTACCCTAACCCTCACCCTAAATCTAAACTCTATGGCAAACCTAACCCTAACTCTAACACTAAACCCTAACCCTAAACTGTACCGTAACCCTAACCCTAACGTAACCATAACCTCTAACATAACCATAACCCTAACACTAACCCTAACCCTAACCCTAACAACTATGGCAAACCTAACCCTAACCCTACCCTAACCCTAACCCTAACCCAAAACCTAACCTTAACGTAACCCTAAACCTAACCCTAAACCTAAACCTAAACCTAAACCTAACCTATACCATAACCCTCACCTAACCCTAACCCTAACCCTAACGCTAACGTTACCGTAAATCTAACCCTAAACCTAACCGTAACACTTACTGGTACCGTAAACCTAACCCTTACCCTAAACTTCACCCTAACCTGTATCGTAACCCTAACCCTAACCCTAAACCTAACCTTAACCTGTACCGTAACCCTAACCCTAAACCTAAACCTAATGGTATCGTACACCATAACACTAACCCTAACCCTAAACCTAACCTTTACCGCAACCCTAACCCTGACCCTAACCCTAACCTTCACGGTAACCCAAACTCTAAACATAACCTTAAAACTAACCCTGACACTAAACTGTACGGTAACCCTAACCCTAACCATAAAACTAACCCTAACCTTAAATTGTATGGTAACCCTAACTGAAACCGTAACCCTAACCTGTACCACAAACTTAACCCTAACACTAACCCTAACCCTAATTCTCTAACCTGTACAGTAACCCTAACACTAACACTAACCCTATAATTAACCCTAACCCTAAACATAACCCTAAACATAACCCTAACCTGTACAGTAACTGTAACCTTAAACCCAACCCTAACCCTAAACCGAACCTGTACCGTAACCCTAACCCTAACCTGTACCATAAATCTAACCCTAAAAGAAACCCTAACCCTAACTTGTATCGTTAACCTAACCCTAACCTAACCTAACCCTAACCCTACCATGTACCGTAACCCTAAGCCTAACACTAACCCTAACCCTAACTTGTATCATAACCCTAACCCTAACCCTAACACTAAACCTAACACTAACCCTAACGTGTACCGTAACCCTAACCCTAACCCTAACCCTAACGCTAACCTGTACAATAACCCTAAACCTAACCCTAACCCTGACCTGTATCGTAAACCTAACCCTAACCCTAAACCTAATGCTAAACAGTACCGTAACCCTAACCTTAACCCTAACCAGTACGTCAAACTCAATGCTACGCCTAACCCTAACCTAGACCGTAAACCTAACACTAAACCTAACCCCATCCCTATCCCTAAACTTAACCCTAACGGTAAGCCTAACCTGTACCGTAAACCTAACCCTAACCCTAAACTTAACCCTAACCCTACCCCTAACCCTAACGGTAACCCAAAACTGTACGGTGACCCTAACCATAACCCTGAACCCAACCCTAACCCTAACACTAACCACAACCGTAACCCGAACCTTAACCTTATCCTAACACTAAACTTAACACTAAACTGTACTGTAACCCTAACCCTAACGCTAACCGCAAACCTAACCCTAACCTGTACCGTAAACCTAACCAAACACTAACCCTAAACCTAAACCTAACTTGCACCGTAACCCTAACCATAATCCTAACCCTACCCTGTACCGTAACCCTAACCATAAACCTAACCTGCACTGTAACCCTCATCCTAACGCTAACCCTAAATCTAAACCTAACCTGTACCTAAACCTAACTCTAAAACCAACCACTAAGGCAAACGTAACCCTAACCCTTAACCTAACCTGTACCGTAAACCGAACCCTAACCCTAACCCTAAACCTAACATAACCTGTACCGTAACCGTAACCGTAACCGTAACCCTAACCCTAACCCTAACCCTAACCTGTACCGTAACCTTAATCCCAACACCAACACTAATGGTAACCTGTACCGTAACCCTAACCCTAACGCTAACCTGTACCGCAAACCTAACCCTAACTCTAAACCTAAACCTAAATGTACGGTAACCCTAACCCTAACCCTAACCTCTACCGCAACCCTAACCAAACCCGAAGCCTAACACTAACCTGTAAGGTAACCCTAACTCTAACCTGTACAGCAAACCTAATTGTAACCCTAACCCTAAAGCTATCTCTAACCCTGACACTAACCTGTATGGTAACCCTAACAATAACCCTAACCCTAACCCTAACGTAACCTGTATGGTAACCTTAACCATAACCCTAACCCTAAGCTGTACCACAACACTAGCCCTAACCCTAACCCTAACCCTAACCCTAACCGGTATGGTAACCCTAAACCTAACCCGTAACTTGTACCGTAACCTTAACCCTAACCCTAACCCTAATCCTAACCTGTACCGTAACACTAACACTAACACTAACCCTAACCCTAATCCTAACCTGTTCTGTAACCCTGACACTAACTCTAACCCTAAATTGTACAGTAACCCTAAACCTAACCCAAACCCTAACACTACACTGTACCGTAACACTAACTCTAAAACTAACCCTTACCCTAAACCTAACCTTAACCCTAACTCTAACCCTAACCTGTACCGTAAACCTAACCCTATCCCGAAACCTAATCCTAACCTGTACCGTAACCCTAACCCGAACCCTACACTAACCCTAACCCTAACCTGTCCCATAACCCTAAAACTTACCCTCTTACACTAATGCTCACCTATACCGTAACCCTAACCTTAAACCTAACCATAACCCTAACTTGTACCATAACCCTAAACCTAGCCCTAAACCTAACCTTAACCCTAACCTGTACCGTAACCCTAACCATAACCATAACCCTAACCCTAACGTGTACAGTAACTCTAACTCTAACCCTAATATTAACCTGTACCGTAACCGTAACCCTAACCCTAACCTGTCCCGCAACCCTAACCCTAACCCTAAGCCTAAACCTAACCTGTAAGGTAACCCTAAGCCTAACCCTAACCTGTACCGGAACCCTAATCCTAATCTTAACCCTTAACCTAAGCCTAACACTAACCGTAACCCTAACCTGTACTGTAACCCTAACCATAACCCTAAACCCAACACTAAGCCTAACCCTAACCTCTACTGTAACACTAACCCTAACCCTAACCCTAAACTTAATCCTAAAGTGTACCGTAACCCTAACCCTAATGCTAACCCTAACGCTAAGCCTTACCTGTACCATAACACTGACCCTAAACCTAACCCTAACCGGTACCGTAACACTAGCCCTAACCCTAACCCTACCCTGGACCGTAACCCTAAACTAACCCTAAACCTACCCATAACCCTAACCAACAACTGTACCACAACCCTAAACGTAACCCTAACACTGACCTTAAACGTCACCCTTACCTGAACCGTAACACAGACCCTAACCCTAAACCTAACCTGTACCGTAACCCTAACCGTAACCCTAAACCTAACAATAACCTGAACTGTAACCCTAACACTATGCCTAACCCTCACCTGTACTGTCACTCTAACCCTAAACCTAACCCTAACCAGTACCGTAACCCTACCCGTAACCCTAACCGTAACCTGTACCTTAACCCTAACCCTAATCCTAACCCTAACCCTAACACTAACACTAACCTGTATCGTAACCCTAACCCAAACACTAACCCTAACCCTTACTTGTACCGTAACCCTAAAACTAACACTAAACCTAAACCTAACTGTACCGCAACCCTAACCCTAACCCTAACCCTAACCTGTAATGTAACCCTAACCCTAACATTAAACTTAACTCAAAACCTAGCCTGTACCCTAACCCTAACCCTAACTCTAAACTCTATGGCAAGCCTAACACAAACCCTAACACTAACCCTAACCATAACCTGTACCGTAACACTAAACCTAACCCTAACCCTAAACCTAAACTTAACCCTAAAGTGTACCGTAACCCTACCCCTAGCGCTAAACCTAAATATAACCCTTACCTGTACCATAACAATCCCCTAACCGTAACCCTAAACTGTACCGTAACACTAAAACTAACCATAACCTGTACCGTAAACCTAACCCTAACACTAAACCTATACCTAGCCATAACGTGTATCGTAACACTAACCCTAACCCTAACGCTAACCTATACCATAAACCTAACCCTCAACCTAAACGTAACCCTAACTTGTACCGTATCCTTAACCCTACAACCCTAACCCTAAACCTAACCCTAACCTGTAACGTAACCCAAACTTAACCCTAACCTGTACTCTAACCTGAACCCTCACCCTAAAACTGACCATAACCTGTATTGTAACCATAACCCTAACCCTAAACTTAACCCTAACCATAACCATAACCCTAAACTGTACGGTGAATTAACCGTAACCCTAAACCCAACCCTAACCCTAACCCTAACCACAGCCGTAACCCGAACCCTAACCTTATCCTAACACTAAACTTAACACTAAACTGTACTGTAACCCTAACCCTAACGCTAACCGTAAACCTAACCCTAACCTGTACCGTAACACAACCAAATTCTAAACCTAACCCTAAACCTAACTTGTACCATATCGCTAACCATAATACTAACCCTACCCTGTACCATAACCCTAACCGTATCCCTAACCTGCATCGTAACCCTCACCCTAACCCTAATCTAAACCCAACCTGAACCCTAACCCTAACTCTAAATCCAACCTCTAAGGCAAACGTAAACCTAACCCTAAACCTAACCTGTACCATAACCGGAACCCTAACCCTTACCCTAAACCTAATCATAACCTGTACCGTAACCCTAACCCTAAACCTAACCCTAACCTGTACCGTGACCCTAATCCCAACACCAACCCTAATGCTAACCTGTACCATAACCCTAACCCTAACGCTAACCTGTACCGCAAACCTAACCCTAACTCTAAAAATAAACCTAAATGTACGGTAACCCTAACCCTAACCCTAACCCTAACCTCTACCGCAACCCTAACCAAACCCGAAGCCTAACACTAACCTGTAAGGTAAACCTAACCCAAACCTGTACAGCAAACCTAATTGTAACCATAACCCTAAAGCTATCCCTAACCCTGACACTAACCTGTATGGTAAACCTAACCATAACCCTAACCCTAACCCTAACGTAACCTGTACGGTAACCTTAACCGTAACCTAACCCTAACCTGTATGGCAACCCTAACCCTAACCCTAACCCTAACCGGTATGGTAACCCTAAACTTAACCCTACCCCTAATCTGTATCGTAAACTTAAGCCTAACCCTAACCCTAAGACTAACGCTAACTTGTACCGTAACCCTAACCATAACCCTAACCAACCATAAGCCTAAACCTAACCATAACGTGTATTGTAACCCTAACCCTAAACCTTCCCTAACCCTAACATGTACTGTAACCCCAACCCTAATCCAAAACCTAATGCTAACCTGTAACATAACCCTAAACCTAACCCTAAATTGTACCGTAACCCTAACCCTAACCCTAACCTGTACCGTAACCCTAACCCTAACCCTAACTCTAAACCTAATGCAAACCTGTACTGTAAACCTAAACTTAACCCCAACCTGTACGGTAACCCTAATCATAACCCTAACCCTAACCTAGACCGTAAACCTAACAGTAAACCTAACCCTATCTCTATTCCGAACCTTAACCCTCACCGTAACCTTAACATGTACCGTAACCCTAACCCTAACCCTAACACTAAACTTAACCCTAACCCTAACCTGTACCGTAAACCCAAACCTACTCAAACCAAAACTAAACCTAACTTGTACCGTCACCCTAACCATAATCTGAACACTACCCTGAACCGTAACCCTAACCCTAACCCTAACCCTAAAATGTACCGAAACCCTACACCTAACCCTAACCTGTACCGTAACCCTAATCCTAACCCTAACCCTAACACTATCCCTAACCTGTACCATAACCCTATCACTAACCTTCACGCTAACCTGTACCATAACCTTAACCCTAACCCTAACAATATGCGTAAATATTACGGACAGCTGTACGGCAACCCTAATCGTAACCCTAACTCTAAACCTAACCGTAACCCTAACCTGTACCGTAACAATAACACTAACCCTAAACCTAACCTGTACCGTAACTCTAACCCTAACCCTAACCCTAACCCTAACCCTAACCCTAAACTGTACCGTATCCCTAACCCCAACCCTCACCCTAACCTGAACCGAAACCCTAACCCAAACCCGAAGCCTAAACGGTAATGACACCCTAACCATAACACTAAACCTAACCCTAACTTGTATTGTAATCCTAACCGTAACCCTAACCCTCACCCTACCCTGTACCGTAACCCAAACCCTAACCCTAACTCTACCCCTAACACTAACCCTAAGCGTAACCCTTACCTGTACCGTAACCATACCCCTAACCGTAAACCTAACCTGTACCGGAACCCTAACCCTAACCCTAACCCTAACACTACCCGTAGCTCTAACCCACAACTGTACCGCAAACCTAAACGGAAACCTAACCCTAACTGAAACCCTAATCTGTACCGTAACCCTAACCATAACCCTAAACCTAACTGGTACAGTAACCCTAACCCTAACCCTAACAATAACCCTAATCTTAACACTAACCTGTACCGTAACCCTACCCCTACACGTAAACCCAACCCTAAACTGTACCGTAAACCTTAACCTAACCCTAACCCTAACCTGTACCGTAACCCTAAACCTAACCCTAACCCTAACATTAATGCTATCCTATACTGTAAACCTAACCCTAACCCTAACCGTAACCCTAACCTATACCGTTACACTAACTGTAACCATAAACCCAACCCTAACCCTAACCCTAACCAATACCGTAACCCTAAACCTAACCATAACCGTAACCCTAAACTACCCTAAACTGTACGGTAACCCTAACCCTAAGTTTAACTCTAAACCTAACCCTGAACTGAACCGTAACCCTAAACCTAACACTAACCCTAACCCTAACCCTAACTTGTACCGTAACACTAACCATAATCCGAAACCTACCCTGTACCATAACCCTAACCATAACACGAACCCTAATCTGTACCGTAACCCTAAAACTAACCCTAACCCTAACTGTAAACCTAAACTGTACCTTAACCCTAACTCTAAATCTAACCTCTATGGCAAACATAACCCTAACCCTAACCCTAATCCTAACCCTAACCCTAACCTTAACCCTAACTCTAAACCTAAACTGTACCCTAACCCTAACCCTAATCTAGCTTCTATGGCAAACCTAAACCTAACACTAACAATAACCCTCACCCTAACCTGTACCGTAACACTAAACCTAAACCTAACCCTAACCATAAACGTATCCCTAAACTGTACTGTAACCCTAACCGTAACCCTAACCCCAAACCTAAGCCTACCCTAACCACTACCGTAACCGTAACTGTAACCCTAACTCTAACCCTAACTCTAACCTGTACCATAACCCTAACACTAATCCTAACCCTAACCTTAACTATAACCCTAACCCTTACCTGCACCGTAACCATACCCCTAACCGTAAACCTAACCTGTACAGTATACCTAACCCTAACTCTAGCCCTAACACTAAACCTACCCGTAACCTAACACACAACTGTACCGTAACCCTAACCATAACCCTAACCCTAACCGTAAACCTTACCTGTACCGTAACCCTATCCCTAACCCTAAACCTAACCGGTACCGTAACCCTAACACTAACCCTAACCCTAACATTAACCCTAACATTAGCCCTAACCTGTACCGTAAACCTAACCCTACCCCTAAAACTAACGCTAAACTGTACCATAACCCTGACTCTAACCCTAACCCTAAACCTAACCCTAACCCTAACCCTAACCTGTACCGTAACCCTAAACGTAACCCTATCCCTAAACCTAACCGGAACCGGAACCTAAACCCTAACCCTAACAGTAATGCTAACCTTAACCCTAAACTGTACCGTAACGCTAACCCTAACCCTAAACCTAATGCTATCCTATACCGTAATCCTAACCCTAACCCTAAACATAACCCTAACCCTAAAACTAACCGTTACCTGTACCGTAACCCTAACCGTAACTGTAACCCTAACCCTAACTCTACCCATAACCCTAAACCACATCTGTACCACAACCCTAACCACAACCACAACCCTAACCGTAACCCTTACCTGTACCATAACACTCACCCTAACCCTAACCCTAACGTGTACCGTAACACTAACCATAACCCTAAACCTACCCTGTACCGTTATCCTAACCTAACCCTACCCCAACCCTAACCTGTACTGTAACCTTAAAGCTAACCCTAACCCTAACTCTAAACCTAACCTGTACACTAACCCTAACACTAAATATAACCTCTATGGCAATCATAACCGTAAACCTAATCCTAACACTAACCCAAAACCTAATCTGTATCGTAACACTAACCCTAACCCTAAACCTAACCCTAAACATAAACTGTACAATAACCCTAACACTAACTCTCACCCTAACCCTAAACCTAAACCCAAACTGTACCGTAACCCTAAACCTAACCTTAACCCTAACCTGTACCAAAACCCTAAACCTAGCCCTAATATTTACCTTAATCCTAACATTAACCCTAACCCTAAAACTAACCCAAACCCTAAATTGTACTGTAACCCTAAACCTAACCCTAACCCTAACACCCTAACCGTAACCCTACACTGTACCATAACCCTAACCCTAAGCCTAACCATTACCTGAACCGTAACTCTAACCCTAAACTTAACCCTAAGTCTAAACTTAACCTGTACCCTAACCCTAACCCTAACCCTAACCTCTATGGCAACCCTAACCCAAAACCTAACACTAACCCTAACCCTAACCTGTACCGTAAGACTAACCCTAACCATAACAATAAACGTATCCTTAACCTGTACCGTAACCCTAAACCATAACCCTAACCCCTACCCTAAGTCTAACCCGAACCACTACCGTAATCGTAACCGTAACCCTAACCCTAACCCTAACTCTAACCCTAACACTAACCCTACCCGTAACCTAACACACAACTGTACCGCAACCCTAACCGTAAACCTAACCCAAACCGTAACCCTTACCTGTACCGTAACCCTAAACTTAACAATAAACCTAAGCGGTACCGTAACCCTACCCTAACCCTAATAGTCACCCTAACTTTAACCCGAACCTGTAACGTAACCCTAACACTAACACTAAACCTAACCCTAACTTGTACAGTAAACCTAACCCTAACCCTAACCATAACCATAACCCTAACCCTAACCTGTATGGTAACCCTAAACCTAACCCTAACTCTAACCCTAACACTAACCCTACTCATAACCTAACACACAACCTAACACAACCTAACACACAACTCATAACCTAACACACAACTGTACCGCCACCCTAACCGTAACCGTAACCCTAACCTTAACGGTAACACTTACCTGTACCGTAACCCTAAACCTAACCCTAACCCTAAACCTAACTGGTACCGTAACCTAAACCCTAACCCTAACAGTAACGCTAACCTTAACCCTAAACTGTACCGTAACCCTAACTCTACCCCTAAACCTAACTCTAACCTGTTCCGTAACACTAACACTAACCCTAACCCTAATGCTATCCTATACCGTAACCCTAACGCTAACCCTAAACGTAACCCTAACCTGGACCTTAAAACTAAACCTCACCCTAAACCTAAACCTAACCGGTACCGTAACCTAAACCCTCACCCTAACAGTAACGCTAAACTTAACCCTAAACTTTACCGTAACCCTAACCCTACCCCTAAAACTAACCCTAAACCTAACCCTAACCCTACACCTAAACCTAACCCTAACCTGTACCGTAACACTAACCATAACCCTAAAGGTAACCTGTACTGTAACACTAACCCTAACCCTTACCCTAACCCTAACCCTAACCTGTACCTTAACCCTAACCCTAACCCTAACCCTAACCCGAACCTCTACCATACCCCTAACCCAACCCTAAACCTAACCCTAACCTGTACCGTAAACCTAACCCTATCCCTAACTTGTATTATAATCCTAAACTTAACCCTATCCCTAGCCCTAACGCTAACCTATACCGTAAACCTAAAGCTATAGCTAACCGTAACCCTAACTTGTACCGTATCCCTAACCCTAAACCTAACCCCAACCTGTTCCGTAACCCTACCACTAACCCTAAACCTAAACTGTACTGTAACACTAACCCTAAACCTAACTAGTATTGTAACCATAACACTAACCCTACCCATTAGCGTAACCATAACCCTACCCTAACCCTAACCTATACCATAACCCTAATCCGAACCTTAACCCTAACCCTAAACTAACCTATACCGTACCCTAAAGCTAACCGTAAACCTAACGCTAACCTATAACATAAACCTAACCCTAAACCTTACCGTAATCCTAAGTCGTTCCGTAACCCTAACCCTAACCCTAACCCTAACCTGTACCGTAAACCTAACCCTAACATGTACTGTAACCCTAACCCTAACATAACCATAACCTCTAACGTACCCTAACCATAACCATAACGCTAACCCTATCCGTAACCTTAACCACAACCATAACTCAGACCCTAAACAGTACGGTAACCCTAACCCTAACGCTAACCCTAACCTGTACCGCAAGCCTAACCCTAACGCTAATCCTAACCCTAACCCTAACCCTAAAACTAACCCTAACCCTAACCTTAACCCTACCCTGTACCATAACACTAACCCTACCCCTAAACCGAACCCTAACCTGTACCGTAACACTAACCCTAACCCTAACCCTAACCCTAACCTGTGTCACCGTAACCCTAACCCTAACCCTAACCTGTACTGCAATCTCAACCCTAACCTCAACCCCAAACCTAACCCTAAACAGCACATAACCCAACTACAACTCCCAACCATAACCCTAACCTGTACCGCAACCCTAACCCTAACCCGAACCCCAACTCCTAACCCTATCCCTAACCCTAACACAAACTTGAAATGTGAAACTAACCCCAAATCTAACCCCTCCTGAACTGTAACCTAACCCCAACATTAACCCTACCTGGCAATCCTGCACCCACAACTGTAACGCAACCCCTACTGTTACCCTAACCATAAATCAATCCCACCTGTACCCGTAACACTAACCCTAACTCTAAACTCCAGCCAAAATCTCGCAACCCTAACCCTAACACTAAAACTAACCTTACCCTAAGCTGTAGTGGAAACCCTTACCCTAAACCTAACCATGACCTGTACCGTGAACCTCTTAACCCTAAAACCGAACCCACCCTGAACCATAACCCTAACTCAAACCTGCTACTCCATAACCCTAACCCCCCATCTGTACCGCAACCATAACCGTAATCCTTACCTGTACCGTAACACTAACCCTAACCCTAAACCTAAGCTGTACCGTAACCCTAACCCTAACACTAAAACTAACCTTTACCCTAAGCTGTAGTGAAACCCTTACCCTAAACCTAACCATGACCTGTACCGTAACCCTAACCCTAAACCGAACCCACCCTGAACCAAACCCTAACCCTAAACCTAACGCTACCCATAACCCTAACCCCCATCTGTACCGCAACCCTAACCCCAACCCTTACCTGTACCGTAACACTAACCCTAACCCTAAACCTCAGCTGTATCGTAACCCTAACCCTAACACTAAACCTAAACTTTACCCTAACCTGTACCGAAACCCTAACCCTAACCATAACCATAACCTGTACCCGTAACCCTACACCTGAAACTTACCCTAACCTGTACTATAACTCTACCCCAACACTAACGGTAACCTGTACCATAACCCTAATTCTAAATCTATACTCTATGGCAAACCTAACCCTAAACTTAACCCTAACACTAACCCTTACCCAACATGTACCGTAACACTAACAATAACCCTAACCCTAACCCTAAACCTAAACCCAACTTGCACCGTAACCCTCACCCTAAACCTAACCATAACCCTGACCTTAAACCTAACCTGTACCATAACCCTAACCCTTACCCTCACCCTAAGCTCTACCGTAACCCTAACCCTAACCCTAACACTAAACCTACCCGTAACCCTAAACCACACCTGTACAGCAACCCTAACACTAAAACTAACCATAACCCTAACCACTACAGTAAAACTTACCTGTACGGTAACACTAACCTTAACGCTAAACCTAACCCTACCATGAACCGTAACCCTAACCCTAACCCTATACCTAAACCTTCCCGTTACCCTAAACTTCAACTGTACCACAACCCTAACCATAACCTAACCCTAACCGAAACCCTTACCTGTACCGTAACACAAACCCTAACCCTAAACCTAAGCTGTACCGTAACCCTAAACCTAACCCTAACCGTAAAACTTACCTATACCGTAACAATAACCCTAAACTTTAACGTAACCAGTACCGTAACCCTAAACCTAGCCCTAACCATAACTCTAACCTGTACCGTAAGCCTATACCTAACCTAACCCTAACCATAAACTGTACCGAAACCTTAACCTTAACCCTAACCCTAACATGTACCATAACCGTAACCCTTACCGTATTCCTAACCCTAACCCTAACCTGTATCGTAAGCCTAAACCTAACCCTAACCCTAACCTGTACCATAACCCTAACCCTAATCCTCACCCCAAACTGTACTGTAACCTTAAGCCTAACCCTAAACTTAACCCTAACCCAAAACCTAACCCTAACACTAACACTCACCCTAACCCCTAACTCTAACGCTAACCCTAACCCCTAACCCTTACCCTAACAACTAACCCGAACCCTAACCCTAACCCTAACCCTAACACTAACCCTTCCCTAACCCGTACCGTAACCCTAACCCTAAACCTAACCTGTACCGTAACCCTAACCCTAACCTAATGTAACCATAACCTCTAACGTAACCCTAACCCTAACCATAACCATAACCATAACCCTAACCCTAACTCTGACACTAATCTGTATGGTAGCCCTAACCCTAACACTAACCCTAAACCTAACCAGTACCGTAACCATAACACTAAACCTAACCTTACCCTGAGCCATAACCCTTACCCTAACCCCAACCCTACACGTAACCCTAAACCACAACTGTACCACAACCCTAACCGTAACCCTAACCATAACCCTACCCTAACCGTAACCATTACCTGTAACTTAACACTAAACCTAACCCTAAACCTAACCTGTACCGTAACCCTAACTCTAACTCTAAACCTAACCTTCACCCTAACCTTAACCTTAACCTCTACCGTAACCCTAACCTATCCCAAACCTAACCGTAACCTGTACCGTAACTCTAACCCTAACACTAAAACTAACCTTTACCCTAAACTGTACTGAAACCCTAACCCTAACCATAACCATAACCTGTACCGTAACCCTAACCCTAAAACTTACCCTAAACTGTACCTTAACCTTACCCCTAACCCTAAACGTAACGTGTACCATAACTCTAACCCTAAACCTAACCCTACCCTGAACCATAACCCTAACCCTAAACCTAAGGCTACCCGTAACCCTACCCCCAACTGAACTGCAACCCTAACCGTAACCCTAAACCTAACCATAACCCTTACCTGTACAGTAACACTGACCCTAACCCTAAATCTAAGCTGTACCGTAACCCTAACCCTAACACTAACCCAAACCCTAACCTTACCGTAACCCTAACAATAAACCTAACACTAACCCTAACCTGTACCGTAAAACTAACACTAACCCTAACCTGTACCATAACCCTAAAGTTAACCCTATCCCTAGACCTAACGCTAACCTACACCGTAACCCTAACCATAACCCTAAACCCAACCCTAAGCCTAAACCTAACCACTACCGTAAAACTAACCCTACCCTTAATCATAACACTAACCCTAATCCTAATGCTAATCTGTACCGTAACCCTAACCCCAACCCTAACCTGTACCGTAACCCTAACCCTAACCTTAAATCTAACTATAAACCTAACCTGTACCCTAAACATAATACTAAATCTAAACTCTATGGCCAACCTAACCCTAACCCTAACACTAACACTAACCTTAACATGTACCCTAACACTAACCCTAACAGTAACCCTGACCCTAACCCTAACCCTAACCATAACCATAACCATAACCTCTACCGTACCCCTAACCCTAACCATAAACCTAACCCTAACCTGTACCGTAAACCTAACCCTAACCCTATCTTGTACCATAACACTAAACCTAACCCTATCCCTAACCCTAACGCTAACCTATACCATAAACCTAACGCTATACCTAACCGTAACCCTAACTTGTACCCTATCCCTAAACCTAACCCTAACCCTAACTCTAACCTATACCGTAACCCTACCACTAACCCTTAACCTAACCTGTACAGTAACCCTAACCCTAACCCTAACTGTAACCCTAACTTGTATTATAACCATAACACTTACCCTAACCCTAACGTGTACCATAACCATAAACCTAAACCTAACCCTAACCTGTACCATAACCCTAACCCAAACGCTAACCCTAACCCTAACCATAACCTATACCGTAACCCTAAAGCTAACCCTAACCCTACCCTAACGCTAACCTATAACGTAACTCTAACCCTAAACCTTACCGCAACCCTAAGTTTTTCCGTTACACTAACCCTAACCCTAACGCTAACCTCTACCGTAACCCTAAACCTAACCCTGCCCCGTACCGTAACCCAAAACCCTAACCCTAAAGTAACCATAACCTCTAACGTAACCCTAACACTAACCCTAACCAAAACCATAACCCTCACCTGTATGGTAACCCTAACACTAAACCTAAACCTAACCCTAACCCTAACCTTATCCCTAACCTCTACTGTAAACCTAACCCTAGCCCAAACCTAAACCTAACCTGTACCGTAACTCCAATCCTAAACCTAACACTAACCCTACTGTGTACCGTAACCCTAACCCTAACCGTAACCGTTACCTGAACCGTAACCCTAACCCTAGCCTTAACCCTAACTCTAAAACTAATCTGTAACCTAACCATAACCCTAACCCTAAACTCTATGGCAAACCTAAACCTAACCCTAATGCTAAAGCTAACCCTAACCTGTACCGTAACACTAACCCTAACCCTATCCCAAAACCTTACCCTAAACCTAACTGTGACCCTACCCTAACCCTAATCCTAACCGTAAATATATCCCTAAACTGTACCGTAACCCTAACCGTAACCCTAACCGCAACCTTAAGCCTAACCCTAACAACTACCGTAACCATAACCCTAAACCTAACCCAACACTAACCTTAACTCTAACCTGGACCATAACCCTAACCCTAACCCTAACCTTAACCCTAACCCTAACCCAACCCCAAACCTAACCCTAACGCTAACACTAACACTAACCCTTACCTGTACCGTAACCATACCCCTAACCGTAAACCTAACCTGGACCGTAACCCTAACCCTCACCGTAACCCTAACACTAACCCTACCCGTAACCCTAACCCACAACTGAACCGCAACCCTAACAGTAACCCTAACCCTAACCCTAACCATAACCCTTACCTGTACCGTAACAGTTACCGTAACCATAAACGTAACCTGTACCGTAACCCTAAACATAATCCTAACCCTAATCCTAACCTGTACTGTAACCCTAAAACTAACCCTAACCATAACCTGTACCGCAACCGTAAACGTAACCCTAATCCTACCCTGTACCGTAACTCTAACCCTAACCCTAACCTGTACCGTAACCCTAACCTAAACCTTAAAACTAACTATAAACCTAACCTGTACCTAACCCTCACCCTAAATCTAAATTCTATGGCAAACCTAACCCTAACCCTAACACTAACCCTAACCCTAACCTGTACCGTGACCCTATCCCTAACCCTAAGATAACCATAAACTCTAACGTAACCCTAAACCTAACCATAACCATAACCATAACCATAACCAAAACCATAACCTGTATTGTAACCCTAACCCTAACCCTAAACCTAAACCTAATCTTTACCCTAACCTGTACTATAACCCTAACCCTAACCCTAAACCTAACCCTAACCTGTACCACAAACCTAACCCTAACCCTAACCCTAAACTATAAGGTAACCCTAACCCTAGCCCTACCCTAACCTGTACCGCAACCATAAACGTAACACTAACCCTATCCCTAACCCTGAAACTAACCTGTTCGGTAACCCAACCCCTCACCATAACCCTAAACCTAACCCTAACCCTAACCTGTACCATAACCCAAACCCTAAGACTAACCCTAACCCTAACTTGTACCGACCTTACCCCTAATCCTAACCCTACCCTGAACAGTAACCCTAACCCTAACCCTAACCCTACCCGTAATCCTAACCCACAACTGTACCGCAACCCTAACCGTAACCCTAACCCTAACCGTAATCCTTACCTGTACCGTAACACTAACCCTAACCCTAAAACTAAGCTGTACTGTAACCCTAACCCTAACACTAAAACTAACCATTACCCTAAGCTGTAGTGAAGCCCTTATCCTAAACCTAACCATAACGTGTACCGTAACCCTAACCCTAAAACTTACCCTAACCTGTACCGTAACCCTAACCCTAAACCTAACCCTACCCTGAAACCTAACCCTAACCCTAAACCTAACGCTACCCATAACCCTAACCCACATATGTACTGCAACCCTAACCGCATCCCTTACCTGTACCGTAACACTAACCCTAACCCTAAACCTCAGCTGTACCGTAACCCTAACCCTAACACTAAAACTAACCTTTACCCTAACCTGTACTGAAACCCTAACCCTAACCATAACTATAACCTGTACCCGTAACCCTAAACCTGAAACTTACCCTAACCTGTACCATAACCCTACCCCTAATACTAACGGTATTTCTAAATCTAACCTCTATGGCAAACCTAACCCTAAACCTAACCCTAACAGTAACCCTAACCCCAATATGTACCGTAACACTAACCATAACCCTAACCCTAACCCTAAACCCAACCTGTACGTAACCCTCACCCTAAACCTAACCCTAACCCTAACCTGTAACATAACCCTAACCCTTACCCTCACCCTAACCTCTACCGTAACCCTAACCCTAACACTAACACTAACCCTACCCCTGACACTAAACCACACCTGTACATAAACCTTAACCCTAACCCTAACCCTAACCCTAACCCTAACCCTAACCTGTACTGTAACCCTAATCACAACTCTAAACCCAACCCTAACCCTAACCCTAACCACTACCGTAACCTTAACACTAACCCTAACCCTAACACTAAACTTAACCCTAACTGTACCGTAACCCTAACCCTAACGCTAACCCTAACCTTAAACCTTACCAAAACAAAACCCTACCCCTAACCCTAACACTAACCTGTATCATAACCCTAAACCTAACTCTATCCCTAAACCTAAACCTAACCCTAACGTGTACCGTAACCCTAAACCTAACACTAACCCTAAACCTAACACTAACTTGTACACTAACCCTAACCCTAACCCTATCCATAACCCTACATTGTACTGTAATTCTAACCCTAACCCTACCCTAAACTGTACTGTAACACTAACACTAACCTGAACCCTACCTTGTACCGCAACCCTAACCCTAACCCTTACCTAAAACTAACCTGTACTGTAACCTAACCCTAACACTAAACCTAACACTAACTTGGATCGTAACCCTACCCTGAACATAACCCTAACCCTACCCTGTACCGAAACCCTAAACCTATCCCTAAACCTAACCCAAACATGTACGGTAACCCTAACCCTAAACCTAACACTAACCAGTACCACAACCCTAACCCTAACCCTTACCCTAACCCTAAACCTAAACCAAACCCAGACTCTAACCTGTACGGTAATGCTAACCTTCACCCTAACTTGTACCGTAACATTACCCCTAACCCTAACACTAACCGTTACCCTAACACACACCTGTACGTCAAACCTAACCCTAACCCTAACCCTAAGCCAGCCATAACCCTTACCTGTACCATAACACTAACCCTGAACCTAAACCTAACCTGTACCATAACCCTAACCCTAATCCAAACCCTAACCTGTACCATAACCCTAACCCTAACACTCACCCTAACCTGTACCGTAACCCTTACCCTAATCCTAACCTTAAACCTAACACTAACCTGTACCATAACCTAACCCTAACACTAGCCCTAACCCTAACTTGTAACATAACCCTACCCCTAAACATAACACTGACCCTACCCTGTACCGTAAGCCTAACCCTAACCCTTACCCTAACCCTAACCCTAGCTCTAAACCTACCCTGTACCGTAACCCTAAACCTAAACCTAAACTCTATAGCAAAGCTAATCATAACCCTAACACTAACCCTGCCCCTAAACTGTACAGTAACACTAACCCTAAACGTAACACTAAAACTAAGCCTAACCCTAAACCTAACCGGTACCATAACCCTAAACCTAACTCTAACCCTAACCCTAAACCTTATCCTAACCTGTAACGTAACCCTAAACCTATCCCTAAACCTAACCCTAACCTATAAGGTAACACTAAACCTAATCCTACCACTAACCTGTACCGCAACCCTAACCCTAACACTTACCCAAGCCTAACCCTAACCCTGACCCTTACCTGTATGGTAATCCTATCCCTCACCCTAACCTCTACCGTAACCCTAACCCTAACCCTAACCCTACCCGTAACACTAACACACACCTGTACGTCAAATCTAACGAAACCCTAACCCTAACACTAACCCAGCCATAACCCTAACCTGTAACGTAACACTAACCTAAACCTAAACCTAACCTGTACCCTAACCCTAACCCTCACGCTAACCCTAACCCTAACCCTAACCTGTACCGTAACCCTAACCCTAACCCTAAACTTTACCGAAACCCTAAACCTAACCTGTACCGTAACCCTAACCCTAACAGTAACCCTAACCCTAACCTGGATCGTAACCCTACCCTAACCTAACCCTAACCTGTACCATAACCCTAATCCTAACCGTAAACCTAACCCTACACCTAACCCTAACCCTAACCCGAACACTAACGTGTACCTTAAACCTAACCCTTATCCTAACCCTAACCCTAAACCTACCCTGTACCGTATCCCTAACCCAAACCTAACCCTAGCTCTAAACCTAACCTGTACCCTAACCCTAACCCTAACCCTAAACACTATGGTAAACCTAACCCCAATCCTAACCCTAACCCAATCCTAACCTGTACTGTAACCCTAACCCTAACGCTAAACCTAACCTGTACCAGAACCCTAAACCTACCACTAACCCTAACCCTAAACCTATCCTGTACGGTAACCCTAACCCTAAACCTAAACCTAAACCTAACCTGTTCCGTAAACCTAACACTAAACCTAACCCTATCCCTA
>JAEUCK010008001.1:12500-25649 GCA_017311455.1 Otocyon megalotis megalotis | reverse complement strand
TAAACCTAACCATAACCTGTACCATAATCCTAACCCTAACCCTAACCCTAACCTATACCGTAACCCTAACCCTAACCCTAACCCTAATCCTAACCTGTACCGTAACCCTAACACTAACCCTAACCCTAACCTGTACGGTAACACTAAACCTAAACCTAACCCTAAGCCTAACCCTAATTTGTACCGTAACCCTAACCCTAACCCAAGCCCAAACCTGTACCGTAAACCTAACCGTAACCCTTAACCAACCCTAAACCTAAACCTAACCATAACCAGTACGGTAACCCTAACCCTAACCCTAACCCTAACCGGTACCGTAAACCTAACACTAAACCTAAACCTAACCCTAACCCTAACCTTAACCCAAACCCTATGCCTAACCTGTACCGTAGCCCTAAGCCTAACCCTAACCCTAACCCTAAAGCTAACCTTAACCCTAACCCTAACCGTAACCCTAACCTGTACCGTAACCATAACTTTAACCTTAAACCCAACCCTAAGCCTAACATTAAACACTACGGTAAACCTAAACCTAACCCTAACCCTAAACTTAAACCTAAACTGTATCGTAACCCTAACCCTAAAGCTAACGCTAACCCTAACTGTTACCTGTACCGTAACCCTACACCTAACTGTAACCCTACCTGTACCGTTAACATAACCCTAACACTAACCCTAAACTGTACCGTAACACTAACACTAACACTAACACTAAACCTAACCCTGACTTGTACCATAACTCTAAATCTAACCCTAAACCTACCCTGTAATGTAACCCTAACCATAAACCTAACCCTAACCTGTACCGCAACCGTAACACTTACGTTAACCCTAACCCTGACACTACCCTGTACGGCAACCCTAACCCTAAGTCTAACCCTAAACGTAACCCTAAAACTAACCGGTACCATAAACCTAACCCTAACCCTAACCTGTACCGTTACCCAAACCCTACCCCTAAACCTAACCTAACCTCTACCGTAATCCTAAACCTAACCCTAACCCTAACCTGTACCATAGCCCTAAACCTAACCCTAACCCTAACACTAACGCTAACCTATCCCATAACGCTACCCTAAACCTAACCGTAACCCTAACTTGTACCATAACCCTAAACCTAACCCTAAGCTTCACCCTAACCTGTACCCTACGCTAACCCTAACACAAACACTAACCTGTACCGTAACCCTAACCCTATCCCTAAACTTAACCATAACCTGTACCGTCACCCTAACCCTAAACCTAACCCTAATACTAACTTGTACCGTAACTCTAACCCTAACCCTAACCTTAAACTTAAACCTAACCTGTACCCTAACCCTAACCCTACCTAAACCTAACCCAAACCTGTACCCTAATCCTATCCCTACCCTAACCCTAATGCTAACCTATACCGTAACTCTCACCCTAACCTAACCCTAACCTGTTCCGCAACCCTTACCCAAAACCTAAACCTAACCCTAACTTGTACGGTAACATTAAACCTAACCCTATCCCTAAGCTGTACCGCAAACCTAACCCTAACCCTAACCCTAACCCTAACCCTAACCCTAACCCTAACCCTAACCCTGATCCTAACCTGTACCGTAACCATAACCCTAACACTAACCATAAAACTAACCGTAACTTATACCGTAACCCTAACATTAAACCTAACCCACTGTACCGTAAACCTAACCATAACCATTAACCCAACCCTAAACCTAACCCTAACCGTAACCTGTACGGTAACCCTAACCCTAACCCTAACCCTAACCTGTACCGTACCTAACACTAAACCTAAACCTACCCCTAACCCTAAACTTAACCCTAACCCTAACCCCATCCTGTACCCTAACCCTAACCCTAACACTAAACCTAACCTATACCGTAACCCTAACCTAAAACTAATCGTAACCTTAACTTGTTCCGTAAACCTAACCCTAACCCTAACACTAAACCTAACCCTACCTGTACCGTAAACCTAACACTAACACTAAACTGAACCTGTACCGTAACCCCAACCCTAACCCTAAACCTAAAACTAACATGTACCGTAACCCTAACCCTAAACCTAACCCTAACCCTATCCTGTACTGTAACCCTAACCCTAACCCTAACCTATACTGTAACCCTAATACTAATCCTAACCTTAACACTAACACTAACCTGTACCGTAACCCTAACCCTAACCCTACCCTGTACCGTAACCCTATGTCTAACCCTAACCCCAGCTCTAAACCTGACCTGTACCCTAACCCTAACCATAATCCTAAACTCTATGGCAAACCTAACCCTAACCCAAACAATAAACATAACCCTAAACTCTAACATAACACTAACCCTAACCCTAACACTAACACTAACACTAAACCAAAACATAACCTGTACCGTAACCCTAAACCTAACCCTAAACCTAACCCTAACGCTAACCTATACCTTAACCCTAACCCTAAATCTAACCGAAACCCTAACTCGTATCGTAACCTTAACGCTAACCCTAAACCTAACCTTAAACCTAACCTGTACCCTAACCCTAAACCTAAACCTAAACCTAACCCTAACCTGTACCGTAATCCTATCCCTAACCCTAACCTTAAAGCTAATCTGTACAGTACCTCTAACCCTAACGCTAACCCTAACCTGTTCCGCAACCCTTATCCTAACCCTAACCCTAACACTAACTTGTAGGGCAACCCTTACCCTAACCATAACCTGTACCGCAACCCTAACCCTAACCCTAAGCCTAACCCTAACCCTGATCCTAACCTCTACGGTAACCATACCCTAACACTAACCCTAACCCTAAACCTAACCCGTAAGGTAACCCTAATCCTAAACCTAACGTGTTCCGAAACCCTAACCCTAACCCTAATCCTACCCTAAAGTGTACGGTAACCCTAACCGTAAACCTAACCCTAACCTGTACCGTAAACCTATCACTAAACCTAAACCTATCTCTAAACCTAACCTTAACCCTAAACCTAACCCTAACATATTCCGTAACCATAACCCTAACCCTAACCCTAACCTGTACCGTAAACCTAACACAAACCTAAACCTACCCCAAACCCTAAACTTAACCCTAACCCTAACCCTAACCTGTACCGTAACCCTAACCCTAACCCTAACCCTAACCCTAAACTTAATCCTAAACCTAACCCTAACCGTAACCCTAACCTGGAGTGTAACCGTAACCGTAAACCGAAAACAAACCCTAAGCCTAATCCTAACCACTACCGTAACGCTAACCCTAACCCTAAACTTAACTAAACTCTACCGTAACCCTAACACTATCGCTAAACCTAACCCTAACCCTTACCTCTACCGTAAGACTACACCTAACCCTAACCCTCACCTGTACCTTTACCCTAATACTAACACTAATCCTAAACCTTACCCTAACTAGTACAGTAACCCTAACACTAAACCTAACCTGTACCTTAACCCTAACCCTAACCCTAGAGCTACCCATAATCTGTACCGTAACGCTAACCCTAACCCTAAAGCTAAACTGCACCGTAACCCTAACCCTAACCCTAACCTGTACCGTAACCCTACCACTAACCCTAAACCTAACCTGTACTCTAACTGTAACCCTAACCCTAACACTAACATTAACCTCTACCGTAAATCTAACCGTATAACTAAACCTAACCCTAACTTGTATCGAAACCCTAACCCTAACCCTACCCTCTACCGTAACCCTAACCCTCACCCTAAACTTAACCTATACCGTAAACCTAACCCAAAACCTAATCGTAAACCTAACTAGTTTCACAACCCTACCCTAACCCTAACCCTTCCTGTACCATAACGCTAACCCTAACCCTAATCCTAACCCAAACCCTAACCTGTACCGTAACCCTATCGCTAACACTAACCCTAAACCTAACCCTAACTTGTACCGTAACTCTAACCCTAACCCTAACCCAAACCTGTACCATAAACCTAACCGTAACCCGTAACCCAACCCTAAACCTCACCCTTACCATAACCTGTATGGTAACCCTAATCCTAACCCTAACCCTAACCTTTACTGTAAACCTAATACTAAACCTAAACCTACCCTTAACCCTAACCATAACCCTAACCCTAACCTTAACCTGTACCGTAACCCTAACCCTAATCCTAAACCTAACCTATAACGTAACCCTAACCCTACACCTAATCGTAACCCTAACTTGTTCCGTAACCCTAACACTAACCCTAACCCTAACCCTTCCTGTACCGTAAACCTAACCCTAACCTTAAACCGAACCTGTACCGTAACACTAACCCTAACCCTAAACCTAACCATAACCTGTACCGTAATCATAACCCTAACCCTAACCCTAACCCTAATCTATACTGTAAACCTAACCCTAAACCTAACCCTAATCTTAACCTGTATCGTAACCCTAACCCTAACCCTAACCGTAATCTTGACCGCAAACCTAACCCTAACCCTAACCTGTACGATAACCCTAAACCTAAACCTAACCCTAAGCTGTAGCGCAACCCTAACCCGAAACCTAACCCTAATTTGTACTGTGACCCTAACCCTAACCCTAACCCTAACCCAAACCTGTACCGTATACCTGACCATAACCCTTAACCCAACCGTAAACCTAAACCTAACCGTAACCAGTATGGTAACCCTAAGCCTAACACTAACCCTAACCTGTAACGTAAACCTAACACTAAACCTAAACCTAAATCTAACCCTAACCTTAAACCTAACCCTATGCCTAACCAGTTCCGTAGTCCTAAACCTAACCCTAACCCTAAACCTAACCTTAAATCTAACCCTAACCTAACTGTAAACCTTACCTGTACCGTAACCATAACTGTAACCCTAAACCCAACCCTGAGCCTAACCATAAACACTACCTTAAACCTAACCCTAATCCTAACCCTAAACTTAAACCTAAACTGTCCCGTAAACCTAACCCTAACGCTAACGCTAACCCTAACCGTTACCTGTACCGTAACCCTCCACCTAACCATAACCCTAACCTGTACCGTAACCATAACCCTAACACTAACCCTAAACTGTACCATAACCCTAACACTAA
Source organism: Otocyon megalotis megalotis (assembly GCA_017311455.1). NCBI lineage: Eukaryota > Metazoa > Chordata > Mammalia > Carnivora > Canidae > Otocyon > Otocyon megalotis. Next base: position 20,613 of record JAEUCK010008001.1, on the reverse strand, counting down.
CTCTAACCCTAAACCTAACCCTAACATGTACCGTAACTCTAAACCTAACCCTAACCCTACCCTGTACCGTAAACCTAAACCTAACCCTAACCTGTACCGCAACCCTAACGCTTACCTTAACCCTAACCCTGACAGTAACCTGTACGGTAACCCTAATCCTAAGACTAACCCTATACCTAACCCTAAAACTAACCGGTACCATAAACCTAACGCTAACCCTAACATGTACCGTTACCCTAACCCTACCCCTAAACGTAACCCTAACCTATACCGTAACCCTAAACCTAACCCTAACCCTAAAACTAACCCTAACCCTAACCTGTGCCATAGCCCTAAACGTAACCCTAACCCTAAACCTAACGCTAACCTATACCGTAACGCTAACCCTTAACCTAACCGTAACCCTAACTTGTACCGTAAACCTAACCCTAACCCTAACCTTCACCCTAAACGGTACCGTATCCTAACCCTAACCCTAACCTGTACCGTAACCCTAACCCTATATCTAAACAAACCATTACCTGTACCATCACCCTAACCCTAAACCTAAGCATAACGCTAACTTGTACCATAACCCTAACCCTAACCCTAATGTTAACCTGTATCATAACCATAACCCTAACCCTAACCCTGACCTGTACCTCACCCTAACCCAAACCCTAACCCTAACCCTAACCTTTACGGTAACCACAACGCTAACACTAACCCTAACCTGTACCGCAACCATACACTAACCCTAACCCTAACCATAACCATAACCCTGACACTAACCTGTACAGTAACCCTAACCCTAACCATAACCCTACCCGAACCCTAACCTGTATGGTTACCCAAATCGTAACCCTAACCCTAACCTATACCGCAACTCTAACCCTAGACCTAACCCTAAACCTAACCTTAACCTGTACGGTAACTCTACCGCTAGCCCTAAGCCTAACCTGTACCGTAAACCTAACACTAAACCTAAACCATTCCCTAACCCTAACCTTAACCCTAAGCCTAACCCTAACCTGTACCATAACCCTAACCTAACCCTAAACCTAACCCTAAACTTAACCCTAACCATAACCCTAACCCTAAACTTAACCATAACCCTAACCTGTACCGTAACTGTAACCGTAACCCTAAACCCAACTCTAAGCCTAACTCTAACCACTACCGTAAACCTAAACCTAACCAAACCCTAAACTTAACCCTAAAGTTTAACTTAAACCTAAACTTAACGCTAACCCTAAACCTAACCCTTACCTATACCGTAACCCTAACCCTAAGCGTAACAGTAAACTATACCATAAACCTAACGCTAACCCTAACCTGTACCGTAACGCTAACCCTCACACTGACCCTAAACCTAACCCTAACTTCTACCGTAACCCTAGCCCTAACCCTATACCTAACCCTAACTGTAACCCTAACTCACAACTGTACCGCAAACCTAACATTAACCCTAACCCTAACCCTAACCTAACCGTAACACTTACCTGTACCATAACACTAACCGTAACCCTAAACCTAACCTGTACCGTAACCCTAACCCTAACCCTAACCCTAACCTAACCGTAACACTTACCTGTACCATAACACTAACCGTAACCCTAAACCTAACCTGTACCGTAACCCTAACCCTAACCCTAAAACTAACCCTAACCTATACCATAACTGTAACCCTAAACCTAACCCTAACCTGTACCGTAAAGCTACCCTTAACCCTAACAGTAGACTGTACCGTAACCCTAAAACTAACCATAAACCTAACCCTAACCCTAACACTAACCTGTACCATAACCCTAATCCTAACACTAACCCTAACCCTAACTTGTACCATAACCCTAAACCTAACCCTAAACCTAACCATACCCTGTAACGTAACCCTAACCCTAACACTAACCTGTACTGTAACACTAACCCTAACCCTAACCCTAACCTGCCCTAACCCTAACCCTAACCCTAACCTAAACCTAACCTGTACCATAACCCTAACCCTCAAACTAACCCTAACGCTAACCCTAACCCTAAACTGCACCGTAACCTTACCCTTAACCCTAACCCTAACAATAATCCTAAACCAAACCCTAACATGTACCATAACCCTAAACCTAACCCTAACCCTAACCCTAACGGTAACTTATAGCTTAACCCTAACCCTAAGCCTAACCATAAACCTAACTCGTTTCCTAACCCTAACGCTAACCGAACCCTAAACTTAAACCTAACCTGTATCCTAACCCTAAACCTAAACCTAAACCTAACCCTAACCTGTACCGTAATCATAACCCTAACCCTAACCCTAATGCTAACATGTACCATAAGTCTAACCCTAAACCTAACCCTAACGTGTACTGCAACCCTTACCCTAACCCTAAGCCTAACCCTAACTCTAACTTGTACGGTAACCCTAACCCTAACTCTAACCCTAACCTGTACCGCAACCCTAACCCTAACCCTAAGCCTAACCATAACCCTGACCCTAAGTTCTACGGTAACCGTAACTCGAACACTAACCCTAACAAAACCCTAACCCTAAACTGTACGGTAACCCTAATCCTAATCTTAACCCTAACCCTAACATTTTCAAAACCCGAACCCTAACCCTAACCCTAACCTAACCTGTACGGTAACCCTAACCCTAAAACTGACACTAATCTGTACCGTAAACCTAACACTAAACCTAAACCTCTCCCTAACCCTAACCTTAAACCTAACCCTATCCCTAACATGTACCGTAACCCTAACCGTAACCCTAACCCTAAACTGGACCGTTACCCAAACCCTACCCCTAAACCTAACCTAACCTCTACCGTAACCCTAAACCTAACCCTAACCCTAAACCTAACCCTAACCCTAACCTGTACCATAGCCCTAAACCTAACCCTAACCCTAACACTAACGCTAACCTATCCCATTACGCTAACCCTAAACCTAACCGTAACCCTAACTTGTACCATAACCCTAACCTAACCCTAAGCTTCACCCTAACCTGTACCGTACCCTAACCCTAACACAAACACTAACCTGTACCGTAACCCTAACCCTATCCCTAAACTTAACCATAACCTGTACCGTCACCCTAACCCTAAACCTAACCCTAATACTAACTTGTACCGTAACTCTAACCCTAACCCTAACCTTAAACTTAAACCTAACCTGTACCCTATCCCTAATCCTACCTAAACCTAACCCAAACCTGTACCCTAATCCTATCCCTAACCCTAACCCTAATGCTAACCTGTACCGTAACTCTCACCCTAACCTAACCCTAACCTGTTCCGCAACCCTTACCCAAAACCTAAACCTAACCCTAACTTGTACGGTAACATTAAACCTAACCCTATCCCTAAGCTGTACCGCAAACCTAACCCTAACCCTAACCCTAACCCTAACCCTAACCCTGATCCTAACCTGTACCGTAACCATAACCCTAACACTAACCCTAAAACTAACCGTAACTTATACCGTAACCCTAACATTAAACCTAACCCACTGTACCGTAAACCTAACCATAACCATTAACCCAACCCTAAACCTAACCCTAACCGTAACCTGTACGGTAACCCTAACCCTAACCCTAACCTGTACCGTACCTAACACTAAACCTAAACCTACCCCTAACCCTAAACTTAACCCTAACCCTAACCCCATCCTGTACCGTAACCCTAACCCTAACACTAAACCTAACCTATACCGTAACCCTAACCTAAAACTAATCGTAACCTTAACTTTTTCCGTAAACCTAACCCTAACCCTAACACTAAACCTAACCCTACCTGTACCGTAAACCTAACCCTAACACTAAACTGAACCTGTACCGTAACCCCAACCCTAACCCTAAACCTAAAACTAACATGTACCGTAACCCTAACCCTAAACCTAACCTTAACCCTATCCTGTACTGTAACCCTAACCCTAACCCTAACCTATACTGTAACCCTAATACTAATCCTAACCTTAACACTAACACTAACCTGTACCGTAACCCTAACCCTAACCCTACCCTGTACCGTAACCCTATGTCTAACCCTAACCCCAGCTCTAAACCTGACCTGTACCCTAACCCTAACCATAATCCTAAACTCTATGGCAAACCTAACCCTAACCCAAACAATAAACATAACCCTAAACTCTAACATAACACTAACCCTAACCCTAACACTAACACTAACACTAAACCAAACCCTAACCTGTACCGTAACCCTAAACCTAACCCTAACGCTAACCTATACCTTAACCCTAACCCTAAACCTAACCGAAACCCTAACTCGTATCATAACCTTAACGCTAACCTTAAACCTAACCTTAAACCTAACCTGTACCCTAACCCTAAACCTAAACCTAAACCTAACCCTAACCTGTACCGTAATCCTATCCCTAACCCTAACCTTAAAGCTAATCTGTACCGTACCTCTAACCCTAACGCTAACCCTAACCTGTTCCGCAACCCTTATCCTAACCCTAACCCTAACACTAACTTGTAGGGCAACCCTTACCCTAACCATAACCTGTACCCCAACCCTAACCCTAACCCTAAGCCTAACCCTAACCCTGATCCTAACCTCTACGGTAACCATACCCTAACTCTAACCCTAACCCTAAACCTAACCCGTAAGGTAACCCTAATCCTAACCCTAACGTGTTCCGAAACCCTAACCCTAACCCTAATCCTACCCTAAAGTGTACGGTAACCCTAACCGTAAACCTAACCCTAACCTGTACCGGAAACCTATCACTAAACCTAAACCTATCTCTAAACCTTAACCTTAACCCTAAACCTAACCCTAACATATTCCATAACCATAACCCTAACCCTACCCTAACCTGTACCGTAAACCTAACACTAAACCTAAACCTACCCCAAACCCTAAACTTAACCCTAACCCTAACCCTAACCTGTACCGTAACCCTAACCCTAACCCTAACCCTAACCCTAAACTTAATCCTAAACCTAACCCTAACCGTAACCCTAACCTGGAGTGTAACCGTAACCGTAACCCGAAAACAAACCCTAAGCCTAATCCTAACCACTACCGTAACGCTAACCCTAACCCTAAACTTAACTAAACTCTACCGTACCCCTAACACTATCGCTAAACCTAACCCTAACCCTTACCTCTACCGTAAGACTACACCTAACCCTAACCCTCACCTGTACCTTTACCCTAATACTAACACTAATCCTAAACCTTACCCTAACTTGTACTGTAACCCTAACACTAAACCTAACCTGTACCGTAACCCTAACCCTAACCCTAGAGCTACCCATAATCTGTACCATAACCCTAACCCTAACCCTAAAGCTAAACTGCACCGTAACCCTAACCCTAACCCTAACCTGTACCGTAACCCTACCACTAACCCTAAACCTAACCTGTACTCTAACTGTAACCCTAACCCTAACACTAACATTAACCTCTACCGTAAATCTAACCGTAAAACTAAACCTAACCCTAACTTGTATCGAAACCCTAACCCTAACCCTACCCTCTACCGTAACCCTAACCCTCACCCTAAACTTAACCTATACCGTAAACCTAACCCTAAACCTAATCGTAAACCTAACTAGTTTCACAACCCTACCCTAACCCTAACCCTTCCTGTACCATAACGCTAACCCTAACCCTAATCCTAACCCAAACCCTAACCTGTACCGTAACCCTATCGCTAACACTAACCCTAACCCTAACCCTAACTTGTACCGTAACTCTAACCCTAACCCTAACCCAAACCTGTACCATAAACCTAACCGTAACCCGTAACCCAACCCTAAACCTCACCCTTACCATAACCTGTATGGTAACCCTAATCCTAACCCTAACCCTAACCTTTACTGTAAACCTAATACTAAACCTAAACCTACCCTTAACCCTAACCATAACCCTAACCCTAACCTTAACCTGTACCGTAACCCTAACCCTAATCCTAAACCTAACCTATAATGTAACCCTAACCCTACACCTAATCGTAACCCTAACTTGTTCCGTAACCCTAACACTAACCCTAACCCTAACCCTTCCTGTACCGTAAACCTAACCCTAACCTTAAACCGAACCTGTAACGTAACACTAACCCTAACCCTAAACCTAACCATAACCTGTACCGTAATCATAACCCTAACCCTAACCCTAACCTATACTGTAAACCTAACCCTAAACCTAACCCTAATCTTAACCTGTATCTTAACCCTAACCCTAACCCTAACCGTAATCTTGACCGCAAACCTAACCCAACCCTAACCTGTACGATAACCCTAAACCTAAACCTAACCCTAAGCTGTAGCGCAACACTAACCCTAAACCTAACCCTAATTTGTACTGTGACCCTAACCCTAACCCTAACCCTAACCCAAACCTGTACCGTATACCTGACCATAACCCTTAACCCAACCGTAAACCTAAACCTAACCGTAACCAGTATGGTAACCCTAAGCCTAACACTAACCCTAACCTGTAACGTAAACCTAACACTAAACCTAAACCTAACCCTAACCCTAACATTAAACCTAACCCTATGCCTAACCAGTTCCGTAGTCCTAAACCTAACCCTAACCCTAAACCTAACCTTAAATCTAACCCTAACCTAACCGTAAACCTTACCTGTACCGTAACCATAACTGTAACCCTAAACCCAACCCTGAGCCTAACCATAAACACTACCTTAAACCTAACCCTAACCCTAACCCTAAACTTAAACCTAAACTGTCCCGTAAACCTAACCCTAACGCTAACGCTAACCCTAACCGTTACCTGTACCGTAACCCTCCACCTAACCATAACCCTAACCTGTACCGTAACCATAACCCTAACACTAACCCTAAACTGTACCATAACCCTAACACTAACTCTAACCCTAAACCTAACCCTAACATGTACCGTAACTCTAAACCTAACCCTAACCCTACCCTGTACCGTAAACCTAAACCTAACCCTAACCTGTACCGCAACCCTAACGCTTACCTTAACCCTAACCCTGACAGTAACCTGTACGGTAACCCTAATCCTAAGACTAACCCTATACCTAACCCTAAAACTAACCGGTACCATAAACCTAACGCTAACCCTAACATGTACCGTTACCCTAACCCTACCCCTAAACGTAACCCTAACCTATACCGTAACCCTAAACCTAACCCTAACCCTAAAACTAACCCTAACCCTAACCTGTGCCATAGCCCTAAACGTAACCCTAACCCTAAACCTAACGCTAACCTATACCGTAACGCTAACCCTTAACCTAACCGTAACCCTAACTTGTACCGTAAACCTAACCCTAACCCTAACCTTCACCCTAAACGGTACCGTATCCTATCCCTAACCCTAACCTGTACCGTAACCCTAACCCTATATCTAAACAAACCATTACCTGTACCATCACCCTAACCCTAAACCTAAGCATAACGCTAACTTGTACCATAACCCTAACCCTAACCCTAATGTTAACCTGTATCATAACCATAACCCTAACCCTAACCCTAACCTGTACCTCACCCTAACCCAAACCCTAACCCTAACCCTAACCTTTACGGTAACCACAACGCTAACACTAACCCTAACCTGTACCGCAACCATACACTAACCCTAACCCTAACCATAACCATAACCCTGACACTAACCTGTACAGTAACCCTAACCCTAACCATAACCCTACCCGAACCCTAACCTGTACGGTTACCCAAATCGTAACCCTAACCCTAACCTATACCGCAACTCTAACCCTAAACCTAACCCTAAACCTAACCTTAACCTGTACGGTAACTCTACCGCTAGCCCTAAGCCTAACCTGTACCGTAATCCTAACACTAAACCTAAACCATTCCCTAACCCTAACCTTAACCCTAAGCCTAACCCTAACCTGTACCGTAACTCTAACCTAACCCTAAACCTAACCCTAACCTTAAACCTAGCCATAACCCTAACCCTAAACTTAACCATAACCCTAACCTGTACCGTAACTGTAACCGTAACCCTAAACCCAACTCTAAGCCTAACTCTAACCACTACCGTAAACCTAAACCTAACCAAACCCTAAACTTAACCCTAAAGTTTAACTTAAACCTAACCTTAACGCTAACCCTAAACCTAACCCTTACCTATACCGTAACCCTAACCCTAAGCGTAACAGT
>JAEUCK010008001.1:0-10000 GCA_017311455.1 Otocyon megalotis megalotis | reverse complement strand
AACCCTAACCTAACCCTAACTTGTACCGTAACCCTAAACCTAACCCTACCCTGTAACGTAACCATAACCATAACCCTAACCCTAACCTGTACCGTAACACTAACCCTAACCCTAACCGTATCCTGACATAACCCTAACCCTAACCTAAACCTAACCTGTACCATAACCCTAACCCTGACCCTAACCCTAACGCTAACCCTAACACTAACTCTAAAAAGTACTGTAACCGTAACCCTACCCTAATCCTAACACTAATCCTAAACCAAACCCTAACCTATACCGTAACCCTAAAACTAACCCTAAACCTAACCCTAACCCTAACGGTAACTTACACCTTAACCCTAACCCTAAACCTAACCATAAACCTAACTTGTATCGTAACCCAAACGCTAACCCTAACCCTAAACTTAAACCTAACCTGTACCCTAACCCTAAATCTAACCCTAAACCTAACCCTAACCTGTAATGAAACCCTTACCCTAACCCGAAGTCGAAACCTAACCCTAACTTGTACGGTAACCCTAACCCTAACTCTAACCCTAACCTGTACCGCAACCCTAACCCTAACCCTAAGCCTAATCATAACCCTGACCCTAACCTCTACGGTAACCGTAACCCGAACACTAACCCTAAGAAAACCCTAACCCTAACCTGTACGGTAACCCTAATCCTAATCCTAACCCTAATCCTAAACTTTTCCGAAACCCTAACCCTAACACTAAACCTAACCTAACCTGTACGGTAACCCTAACCCTAAAACTAACACTAACCTGTACCATATCCTAACACTAAACCTAAACCTATCCCTAACCCTATCTTTAAACCTAACCCATCCCTAACATGTACCATAACCCTAACCCTAACCCTAACCCTAACCTGGACCGTAAACCTAACACTAAACCTAAAGCTCTCCCTAACCCTAACCTTAAACTAACCCTATCCCTAACATGTATGGTAACCCAAACCCTAATCCTAACCCTAACCTGTACCGTAAACCTAAAACTAAACCTAAACCTACCCCTAACCCTAAAATTAACCCTAACCCTAACCCTAACTTGTACCATAAACCTAACCCTAACCATAACCATAACCTTAAACTTAACCCGAACACTAACCCTAACCGTAAACCTAACCTGTAATGTAACCGTAACCGTAACTGTAAACCCAACCATAAGCCTAACCCTAACCACTACCATAACCGTAACCCTAACCATAACACTAAACTTAACCCTAAACTGTACCGTAACTCTAACACTAACACTAAGCCTAAACCTAACCCTTATCTGTACCGGAAGCCTACACCTAACCCTAACCATAACCTGTACCGTAACCTTAACCCGAACAGTAATCCTAAACCTAACCCTAACTTGTACCATAACCCTAACCCTAACCCTAATCCTAACATGTACCGTAACCCTACACCCAACCCTAAAGCTAACCTGCACCGTAACCCTAAGCCTGACCCTAACCTGTTCTAAACCCTAACCCTAAACATAACCCTAACCTGTACCGTAATCCTACCACTAAACCTAAACCTAACCTGTACTGTAACTCTAACCCTAACACTAACCCTAACTCTAACACTAACCTGTACCGTAAACCTAACCCTAAAACAAACCCTAACACTAACTTGTACCGAAACCCTAACCCTAACCCTAACCCTACACTCTACCATAACCTTAACCCTAAACCTAAACCTAACCTGAACCGTAACCCTAAACCTAACCCTAATCCTAAACTTAACACTAACCTATACCTTAACCCTAACCCTAAACCTAATCGTAACCCTAACTTGTTCCGAAACCCTAACCCAAAACCTAATCCTAACCTGTACCGTACCCTAACCCTAACCCTAACCCTAATCTGTACTGCAACCCTAACCCTAACCATAACCATAACCTGTACAGTAACTCTAACCCTAACCCTAACCCTAACCTGTACCGTAAACCTAACACTAAACCTAAACCAATCCTTAATTCTAACCTTAACCCTAAGCCTAACCCTAACCTGTACCGTAACCCTAACCTAACCCTAAACCTAACCCTAACCTTAACCCTAACCCTAACCCTAAACCTAACTATAACCCTAACCTGTACCGTAACTGTAACCGTAACCCTAAACCAACCCTAAGCCTAAACCAAACCACTACCTAAAACCTAAACCTAACCCTAACCCTAAACTTAACGCTAAATTTTAACTTAACCCTAACCCTAACACTAACCCAAAACCTAATCCTAACCTGTACCGTACCCTAACCCTAACCCTAACCCTAATCTGTACTGCAACCCTAACCCTAACCCTAACACTAACCCTAACACTAACCCTCACCTGTATGGTAACACTAAACCTAACCGTAACGCTAAGCTGTAGCGCAACCCAAACCCTAACCCTAACACTAACCGTAACCCTGACCCTAAACTGTACCGTAACCCTAACCCTAACACTAACCCTAAACCTAACCCTAACTTCTACCGTAAACCTAAACCTAACCCTAACCTGTACCATAAACCTAACGCTAAACCTAAACCTACCCTAACCCTAAACTTAACCCTAAACCTAACCCTAACCTGTACCGTAACCCTAACCCTAACCCTAAACCTAACCATAATCTGTACAGTAACCCTAACCCTAACACTAACCCTAACCCTAACCTGAACCGTAAAAATAACCCTAACCCTAACCCTAAACTGTACCATAACCTTAACCCTAACATTAACCTTAACCCTAACCTGTACCGTACCCTAACCCTAACTCTAACCCTAACATGTACCGTAAACCTAACCCTAACCCTAACCCTAAATCTAACCTGTACCATAAACCTATCCCTAACCCTCACCCTAACCTGTACCGTAACCCTAAACCTAACCCTAACCCTACCAGTAACACTAACCCACAACTGTACGGCAACACTAACCCTAACCCTAACTGTAACCGTAACCCTTACTTCTCCAGTAACACTAACCCTAACCCTAAACCTAACATGTACTGTAACCCTAAACCTAACCCTAACCCTACCAGTAACACTAACCCAAACCTGTACGGCAACGCTAACACTAACCCTAACCGTAACCCATCCTGTCCCGTTAACTAACCCTAACCCTAAACCTAACCTGTACCATAACCCTAACCCTAACCCTAACCCTAGCCCTAACCTGTATCATAACCCTACCCCTAACCCTAAACCTAACCTGTACCGTAACCCTAAAATTAACGCTAACCTTAACCCTAATGTGTACCGTAACCAGTACCCTAACACTAAAACTAACCCTAACACTAACCTGTACCATAATCCTAACCCTAACACTAACCCTAACCGTAACTTGTACCGTAACTGTAAACCTAACCCTCAAGCTAACCCTAACCTGTACCGTAACCCTAAAACTAACCCTAACCAGTACCATAAACCTAACCCTAACACTAACCTTAACCCTAACCCTAACTTGTACCGTAATACTAAACCTAACCCTAACTTGTACCGTAACCCTAACCCTAAACTTAACCCTAACTCTATACATAACCTGAACCCTAACCCTAACCCTAACCCTAACCTGGATGGCAAACCTAACCCTAACCTAACACTAAACCTAACACTAACCTGTACCATAACACTAAACCTAACCCTAACCCTAACCCTAACCCTAACGCTAAACTGTACTGTAACCATAACCCTAACCCTAAACCTAACCCTAACCTGTACAGTAACCCTAACCCTTACCCTAACCTTAACCCTAAACCTAAACCCTAACATGTACTGTAACCCTAACGCTAACCCTACACTAACCCTAACCCTAACCCTAAACTGTACAGTAAACCTAACCCTAAACCTAACCCTTTCCTTAACCCTAACGTGTACAGTAATCCTAACCCTAACCCTAACACTAACCTGTACCGTAACCCTAAGCCTAACCCTAAACTTAACCCTAACCCTCACCCTAACCTGTCCCGTAAACCTAACCCTAAACCTAACCCTACCAGTAACACCTACCGTAACCCTTACTTGTCCCGTACACTAAACCTAACCCTAAACCTAACCTGAACCGTTACCCTAACCCTAACCCTCTCACTAACCTGTACCGTAACCCTAAACCTAACCCTAAACCTACCAGTAACACTAACCCACAACTGTACGGCAACGCTAACCCTAACCATAACCCTAACCGTAACCCTTACTTGTCCCGTAACACTAACCCTAAACCTAAACCTAACCTGTACCGTAACCCTAACCCTAACCGTAATCCTATCCTGTACGATAACCCTAGGCCTAATCCTAAACCTAACCTGTACCGTAACCCTAAACTTAACCCTACCCTTAACCCTAACCTGTACCGTAAACCTACCTCTAAACCTAACCCTAACTCTAACACTAACCTGTACCATAACACTAACCCTAACACTAACCCTAACCCTAACTTGTACCGTATCCCTAAACCAAACCCTAAAACTAACCCTGCCCTGTACCGTAACCCTAACCCTAACCCTAACCTGTACCGTAACCCTAACCCTAACACTAACACTAAACTTAACCCTCACTTGTACCGTAACCCTAAAACTAACCCTAAACCTAACCCTAACCTGTTCCGTAACCCTACATATAAACCTAACCCTACCCGTAACCCTAGTCCACAACTGTACCGCAAAATAGTCCTAACCCTAACCCTAACAATAACCCTAACCATAACCTTTACCTGTACCGAACACTACTCCTAACCCTAAACCTAACCTGTTCCGTAAACCTAACCCTAACCCTAACCCTAACCTATACCATGCCCCTAACCCTAAACCTTACCCTACCTCTACTGTAACCCTACCCCTAAACCTAACCATAACTTGTACCGTAACCATAACCCTAAACCTAACCGTAACCCTAACCCTAACACTAACACTAACCTTTACCATAAACCTTACCCTAACACTAACCCTAACCCTAACTTGTACCATAACACTAAACCTAACCCTAAACCTTACTCTGCCTGTACCGTAACCCTAACCCTAACCCTAAACTGTACAGTAACCCTAACCCTAACACTAACCCTAAACCTAACCCTTAACCCAAACCTAACCCTAACCAAACCTGTACCATAAACCTAACACTAAACCTAAACCTACCCCTAACCCTAACCTTAATGCTAACCCTAACCCTAAACTGTACTGTAACCCTAACCCTAACCCTAAATCTAACCAATGCCGTAAACCTAACACTAAACCTAATCGTAACCCTAACGTGTTCCGTAACCCTAACCCTAACCCTAACCCTACCTGTACCGTAAACCAAACCCTAACCATAACCGAACCTCTACCATAACAATAACCATAACCCTAAACCTTAACCTAACCATAACCTTTACCGTAATCCTAACCCTAACCCTAACTCTAACCCTAACCTATACCGTAACCCTAACCCTAACCCTGACACTAATCCTAACCTGTAACGTAACCCTAACCCTAACCCTAACCCTAATCTTTACCGCAAACCTAACCCTAACCCTAACCCTCACCCTAACCTGTACGGTAACACTAAACCTAACCCTAAGCTGTACCGCAACACTAACCCTAACACTAACCCGAAACCTAACCCTAATTTGTACCGTAAACCTAACCTTAACACTAACCCAAACCAGTACCGTAAACCTAACCGTAACCCTTAACCCAACCCTAAACCTAACCCTAACCGTAACCAGCACGGTAACCCTAAACCTAACCCTAACCCTAACCTGTACCGTAAACCTAACACTAAACCTAAACCTAACCCTAACCCTAACCTTAACCGTAACCCTATGCCTAACCTGTACCGTAGCCCTAACCCTAACATTAACCCTAAAGTTAAACTTAACCCTAAACCTAACCGTAACCCTAACCTGTACCGTAACCATAACTGTAACCCAAAACCCAACCCTAAGCCTAACCCTAAACACTACGGTAAACCTAACCCTAACCCTAACCCTAAACTTAAACCTAAACTGTACCGTAACCCTAACCCTAACGCTAACGCTAACCCTAACCGTTACCTGTACCGTAACCCTACACCTAACCGTAACCCTAACCTGTACCGTAACCCTAACCCTAACACTAACCATAAACTGTACCGTAACCCTAACACTAACACTAACCCTAAACCTAAACATAACTTGTACCATAACTCTAAATCTAACCCTAACCCTACCCTGTACCGTAACCCTAACCCTAAACCTAACCCTAACCCTATCCTGTACTGTAACCCTAACCCTAACCCTAACCTATACTGTAACCCTAATACTAATCCTAACCTTAACACTAACACTAACCTGTACTGTAACCCTAACCCTAACCCTAACCCTAACCCTACCCTGTACCGTAACCCTATGTCTAACCCTAACCCCAGCTCTAAACCTGACCTGTACCCTAACCCTAACCATAATCCTAAACTCTATGGCAAACCTAACCCTAACCCAAACAATAAACATAACCCTAAACTCTAACATAACACTAACCCTAACCCTAACACTAACACTAACACTAAACCAAACCCTAACCTGTACCGTAACCCTAAACCTAACCCTAAACCTAACCCTAACGCTAACCTATACCTTAACCCTAACCCTAAACCTAACCGAAACCCTAACTTGTATCGTAACCTTAACGCTAACCCTAAACCTAACCTTAAACCTAACCTGTACCCTAACCCTAAACCTAAACCTAAACCTAACCCTAACCTGTACCGTAATCCTATCCCTAACCCTAACCCTAAAGCTAATCTGTACCGTACCTCTAACCCTAACCCTAACCCTAACCTGTTCCGCAACCCTTATCCTAACACTAACCCTAACACTAATTTGTAGGGCAACCCTTACCCTAACCATAACCTGTACCGCAACCCTAACCCTAACCCTAAGCCTAACCCTAGCCTGATCCTAACCTCTACGGTAACCATACCCTAACACTAACCCTAACCCTAAACCTAACCCATAAGGTAACCCTAATCCTAACCCTAACGTGTTCCGAAACCCTAACCCTAACCCTAATCCTACCCTAAAGTGTACGGTAACCCTAACCGTAAACCTAACCCTAACCTGTACCGGAAACCTATCACTAAACCTAAACCTATCTCTAAACCTTAACCTTAACCCTAAACCTAACCCTAACATATTCCATAACCATAACCCTAACCCTACCCTAACCTGTACCGTAAACCTAACACTAAACCTAAACCTACCCCAAACCCTAAACTTAACCCTAACCCTAACCCTAACCTGTACCGTAACCCTAACCCTAACCCTAACCCTAAACTTAATCCTAAACCTAACCCTAACCGTAACCCTAACCTAGACTGTAACCGTAACCGTAACCCGAAAACAAACCCTAAGCCTAATCCTAACCACTACCGTAACGCTAACCCTAACCCTAAACTTAACTAAACTCTACCGTAACCCTAACACTATCGCTAAACCTAACCCTAACCCTTACCTCTACCATAAGACTACACCTAACCCTAACCCTCACCTGTACCTTTACCCTAATACTAACACTAATCCTAAACCTTACCCTAACTTGTACTGTAACCCTAACACTAAACCTAACCAGTACCGTAACCCTAACCCTAACCCTAGAGCTACCCATAATCTGTACCGTAACCCTAACCCTAACCCTAAAGCTAAACTGCACCGTAACCCTAACCCTAACCCTAACCTGTACCGTAACCCTACCACTAACCCTAAACCTAACCTGTACTCTAACTGTAACCCTAACCCTAACACTAACATTAACCTCTACCGTAAATCTAACCGTAAAACTAAACCTAACCCAAACTTCTATCGAAACCCTAACCCTAACCCTACCCTCTACCGTAACCCTAACCCTCACCCTAAACTTAACCTATACCGTAAACCTAACCCTAAACCTAATCGTAAACCTAACTAGTTTCACAACCCTACCCTAACCCTAACCCTTCCTGTACCATAACGCTAACCCTAACCCTAATCCTAACCCAAACCCTAACCTGTACCGTAACCCTATCGCTAACACTAACCCTAAACCTAACCCTAACTTGTACCGTAACTCTAACCCTAACCCTAACCCAAACCTGTACCATAAACCTAACCGTAACCCGTAACCCAACCCTAAACCTCACCCTTACCATAACCTGTATGGTAACCCTAATCCTAACCCTAACCCTAACCTTTACTGTAAACCTAATACCAAACCTAAACCTACCCTTAACCCTAACCATAACCCTAACCCTAACCTTAACCTGTACCGTAACCCTAACCCTAATCCTAAACCTAACCTATAACGTAACCCCAGCCCTACACCTAATCGTAACCCTAACTTGTTCCGTAACCCTAACACTAACCCTAACCCTAACCCTTCCTGTACCGTAAACCTAACCCTAACCTTAAACCGAACCTGTACCGTAACACTAACCCTAACCCTAAACCTAACCATAACCTGTACCGTAATCATAACCCTAACCCTAACCCTAATCCTAACCTATACTGTAAACCTAACCCTAAACCTAACCCTAATCTTAACCTGTATCTTAACCCTAACCCTAACCCTAACCGTAATCTTGACCGCAAACCTAACCCAACCCTAACCTGTACGATAACCCTAAACCTAAACCTAACCCTAAGCTGTAGCGCAACCCTAACCCTAAACCTAACCCTAATTTGTACTGTGACCCTAACCCTAACCCTAACCCTAACCCAAACCTGTACCGTATACCTGACCATAACCCTTAACCCAACCGTAAACCTAAACCTAACCGTAACCAGTATGGTAACCCTAAGCCTAACACTAACCCTAACCTGTAACGTAAACCTAACACTAAACCTAAACCTAACCCTAACCCTAACATTAAACCTAACCCTATGCCTAACCAGTTCCGTAGTCCTAAACCTAACCCTAACCCTAAACCTAACCTTAAATCTAACCCTAACCTAACCGTAAACCTTACCTGTACCGTAACCATAACTGTAACCCTAAACCTAACCCTGAGCCTAACCATAAACACTACCTTAAACCTAACCCTAACCCTAACCCTAAACTTAAACCTAAACTGTCCCGTAAACCTAACCCTAACGCTAACGCTAACCCTAACCGTTACCTGTACCGTAACCCTCCACCTAACCATAACCCTAACCTGTACCGTAACCATAACCCTAACACTAACCCTAAACTGTACCGTAACCCTAACACTAACTCTAAACCTAAACCTAACCCTAACATGTACCGTAACTCTAAACCTAACCCTAACCCTACCCTGTACCATAAACCTAAACCTAACCCTAACCTGTACCGCAACCCTAACGCTTACCTTAACCCTAACCCTGACAGTAACCTGTACGGTAACCTTAATCCTAAGACTAACCCTATACCTAACCCTAAAACTAACCGGTACCATAAACCTAACGCTAACCCTAACATGTACCGTTACCCTAACCCTACCCCTAAACGTAACCCTAACCTATACCGTAACCCTAAACCTAACCCTAACCCTAAAACTAACCCTAACCCTAACCTGTGCCAAGCCCTAAACGTAACCCTAACCCTAACCCTAACGCTAACCTATACCGTAACGCTAACACTTAACCTAACCGTAACCGTAACTTGTACCGTAAACCTAACCCTAACCCTAACCTTCACCCTAAACGGTACCGTATCCTAACCCTAACCCTAACCTGTACCGTAACCCTAACCCTATATCTAAACAAACCATTACCTGTACCATCATCCTAACCCTAAACCTAAGCATAACGCTAACTTGTACCATAACCCTAACCCTAACCCTAATGTTAACCTGTATCATAACCATAACCCTAACCCTAACCCTAACCTGTACCTCACCCTAACCCAAACCCTAACCCTAACCCTAACCTTTACGGTAACCACAACGCTAACACTAACCCTAACCTGTACCGCAACCATACACTAACCCTAACCCTAACCATAACCATAACCCTGACACTAACCTGTACAGTAACCCTAACCCTAACCATAACCCTACCAGAACCCTAACCTGTACGGT